>JADDOH010024453.1:0-34599 GCA_016648135.1 Agrypnia vestita
TGGTTTGGCCATGTGGAACTGGGAGCAAGGAAAGATAAGGAAAATTGTTTGTCGAAGGCAGCAGAAACAGAGGGCGTCTGCGGAATTAAAATAATAAAACAATATATTCGGTGTATCAAACTCTTTTATTGTATTTTATATAACTATTAACAGGAAAATGAAAATTTTAATAAAAAAAATACAACTTTCAATTATAATTAAATGAAGCCATATCTCTTTTGGCTTTATGCCTTTCCAAAACAACTTCGTGAATTTCCTGCTGATTCTTCAGTAGTGTTTCGAAAATCTCTAACTGAACTGCTATAATTTTTTCTCTGCATATCACTTTGAGTCGTTTTGGCTTTTATTACCTGCAAACAAAGAAAAGGTTATAAACAGAGAAACTAGAAGAAAAACAATATAGATCAAATTAAAAAACATTTTGTAATCGCAAAGACTAAATATGTAGGAAAACACGTAATTTTATCAATAATCTAACCTTCCTGGCGCATTTCTTCATAATCTCGAACCTATTTCGAAAATCTGTCAGACTGTATGCATTATATTCTTTGCGTAGTGCAGAAGTAAGATCTGACGATACAAACGTCATCTGTCGAAAAATTAGCTTGCTTTCTCTGAAAAAACATTGTTATCAGTGTTTATTACCATTTAATTAACAGCATAAACTGTTGAATATCGTTAAATTCATGAATACTTACTTTGTATCATTATCAACAAACAATTTAAAAATCACTGTCAAACATTTAAAATGACGTTTAAATGACGTGTTGCCATCACAGAATATAGACCAAAATAGAATGGCAACTGTTATTTGCAAAGTGACATCTTGCGATTATGGGAGATATTATTATTTATTTATATATTTGTCCTTTTTTTCTTTATTTATTTATTTATTTCAATTAAATGAATATTTAGACCGTATTCTGAAAATAGCAATATTGCTATTTCTGTATCTTGACAGTTATTGTATAACATTATAATGCTGTTAATTTTAACGTTTTAAGTTTGACAGGTTTGAAATTAACGAATTCAAATAATCAGATAAGCTCTAAAACGTAAACAAACGCTAAGTTATTCACATATTATGAATAACTTATTTTACTTTCGTTTATTTACGTTTTAGAGCTTTCTGATTGATTGAATTCATTAATTTCAAATCTGTCAAACTTAAAATGTCAAAATTAACTGCATTACACTGTTATAAAATAACTGTCAAGATACAGAAATAGCAATATTACAATTTTCAGAACACGGCTGTTTGTTTCTGAAAATGAAAATAAGGTTTAACAATAAAAGATGGTACATTTAATTAAAAATGTATTATCCACTAATTCTATAATAAGAGTCAGAAAAAGAATTGGCAAAGAAAACTGACAATTATTTTTAAATTCGTCAATATTGTTACAGCATATTTTTTAAATTTTACACACTACCTCCCTGTAAAAGAAAAATCTCATGTTTAGAGAAGGAATATGTTTACATAATGAACATAATTTCAGATTAAAATAGATGATTTTGTTTTAAAAACAATGTTCATATTTAAAATTCATTCAATTCAAAAACATAGAATTAATATTTTTTAAAATACCAAAACTCGCAAAGAAAATAAAAATTCAATATTATATATTTTGTAATTATTAATATTTTAGAAAATAAAATGTAACATTGATCAGTAAATAATTTACACCACAAGCTACCATTTTAATAGATAAAGGAAATCAATGATTTGTGATGATTATACAAAATAAGATTACACTTCGTATTCATGTGGTAGTCAATTTTCATTGCCTGTTAATATTATTACTAATATTATTTAAGTGATGTGATAAAAATGTAACATTCAAATAATATATTTTTTAGATTCAGAATGATTGTTTTAAGTACAAATATACATTGGAAAAATTCAACAAATATTGATTTAAAAAAAACATTGCAATAAATTCCTACCCAATTCGATGTAAAATATTTGGGAGCAATTATAAATCATAAACTAAACTTTACATTGAACACAAAATATGTAACAAAAAATAGCAAAATGAATTTCACCCTTGGAAAGAATCAGAAGAGATCAAAACAGAATTGAGCAAAAATATATTATATAACGCAATAATTGTCCCACACATCAACTACTGCGACAGTATACTATTTCTGGGTTGAAGAAGAATTGAAAAAATAACAATACTCGAAAAGAAAGCATAAAGAATTATACTAAAAATAAATCAATACCCAAGAATTAAAGTGGTGCTAGAAAATTTACCAATAATAGACAAATAATTAAATTTAATTCTATTTCTACTTATGTATAAAATTAATAATGGATACAACATCTTTGAAGTATTAAGAAAAAACAAACACAAACACTGCACTGCACAAAAGATGAAAAGATTACATTAAAAAAAAATCACAAATTTTAATCATGCACAGTGCTATATATAAAACTACTACTACAACGAAACTATACATAAAACTACCAGGGACAATAGAGATGTAAATAATATAACAACTTTAAGAGGAAACTAAAAAAAATATGTGATACTTTAGTTAGAATAAAATTTTAAATAATTATATGTAATGCTGTATATATAAAGAAATATAAATTTATTATATTTCCTATTTAAAGAATAAATTTTTAAAATAATAAAAAAAGGTTAGGAATATCATCTAAATGATCAAAAGTGTGAAGATATGATAAACAGAGTACATTCTAATGGGTTGACAGTATTTTCAACGATTCTTACATACATATAAATTACACATACATAATAATTATTCTGGATACACAACAAAAAAAGTATTCTTTTCAATTGTCATTTTACACTTCAATGTTCAGAATAATTATTTTCAATTAAATAAGCGTACACAAGAACAGATATCAATAAGACATCATTTACAATGCATTACAAATAATATAACCGGTCAGTAAGATCAAGCGGTTTGAAACTAAAAAAGTAGAACAAATGATTTAATATTTTTTATGCTTATAGCTTTAAAAACCACACATATTGTTTTTAAACGTCTAATGATTTCGATAATGTATTTATATCTTCATCAGGACGATCGGACAATAACTTCCATAAATTTAATTTGTTAGGAAAAAAGGCAAACAGTGTTAATGATCGCAAAATTATACGGCTTTCTCAAAATTCACAAAGGAAACAGCCCCATCAGATCAGCAGTATCCCAATGTAATGCAATTCCCCAACATTCAAAATAACTTCAATCATTACAAAAATATTAAATAACTCCAACGTATTTAAACCAAAGTATACAATAAAAATTTCATGTAGTCAATACCTTAAAAGATATTATTGAATGAAAAGTTAGTATCATTTGATATTGCAAGATCATTCATTAATGTTCCCATTCAGGAAAGCAAAACACTAATTTTAGATATACTCAAAACACCAGATTTGTCGGAAGGTCTAAATGATTTATCTCTTTTATAAAACCTTGTCTCAATCAAAATATAATAAAATAGTTATATTATGCTGTACCCAATGATAAACCTTATAAGCAAATATAAGGTTTATCGATGGGTGCATGTGAGGCTATCCAAATCCTTGCAATATTCAAAAAATTCTAAAACAAATAATTGAAAATCAATTCGATAAAGAAATTTATAACATCTAACGCCGATATCTCAAAACTGCATTTTTCACTTAATACACTAAAGTACTCATGGTTCGATATTATTATGCACATTATTTTTACATTTCTAATAATATTTTACAAAGTCCACTGTCTGTGAAGCCTCTATGTCGATGCTTACATCTGCATGGATTTTTAAGAATGCTGCTACAGACCGGTTAGGCAGCAACGCTTTCTTTCTTCTTCTTCTTGATTTTAACCTTAAAAATAATACAATCTGTTAAATTTGACAACGCTGGAAAATGACAGATTAGTGTGTCCATTTTTAACTAAATTTTATTAACAATTAAATTAAATTAATGGGTATTAACAATTAAATTAAATTAATAAGTGTGGGAGAGTGTGTCCATCTTTAATTAAATTTTATTAACATAAACATACTTTGACTAAATTATTTATTTTGTAAATTTATTTATGAAATTACTTTTTAGTTTACTAGTTTAATATTTTAGTACTGTTATTTAAATTTATTTTATTCATGTTGTAAACATTTATTAATGTATGTATTGTGTATTAAAAAAAATACAACACAAGCAATCATTGTTTAAAAAATATTTAGTTATAGATTATAGTTGTATATTCTTACCCTCATCTCCTTTGCTGGAGCTTGGTTCTGAGGATTCCATTGAGATATTTATCCGTCACACCAATATTCATCTCCTTGGACTTGAATCTGTAGACATAATAATTTTACTTATCATTTACACATGTCAGTGGGAAGTTCTGTTCTTTCTAAAACCAGCAGTGAAATAATAATAACTCTTAATTAATAATTGTATGCATGTTATACAAAGATAATGATGTAATAATAATTAACCATAATTTTTTTTTGTATTTTAATCATACGGAAAACTTGGACAAATGAGTCAACAGTATTGAGATTTTATGGGAAACATAGCCTGTAAATTTATAGGAAACAAGATTTTGGAAGGGATAAAATAATACATAAAATCTAGAATTCGGTTAATTTTAAATTAGTAATCCTCTGTGACTACATTCAAAACAATTTTTTGGATATTGCTGCCTTCGCTTTTATACCCTATGTAAATTAGTTTTCCTTTGTAAAATAACTTTTTCTAATAAACTTTCAAACACAATTATAATAAAACATTCCAAATATAATTAATATAAATATAAAATACAATCACTCACGTGTATTTTCGGTTTCAGTATGACAGTTCAAAAGGACGATAAAATATTTCGTTTTTGTAGCAGATATCCTTTGTGAAATGTCAATATTCAGTTTCATATCGAAACAAACATATTATCAGAGGATGTCAATGTCGGAGGCGGTGACGTGGTAGCGGGATTGTAAAAATAAACAAGCAAAATCGCCACAAAATAAAGACATATTTGATATTGAAAAATTAAAATGGCGTCGCAAATTGTGAACCACAGAATATTTGTGAACAGTGTAACCAATGGTGAACATTTTGCGAAACCAACATTAATACCACTACAATAATTGTTAAAATAGTTGGCAAGGGTAGGTAAGTACTGACACCAAATTAGAACCGCCGAAAAATGAAATTTAAAAAATTTCCCATAAAAGAATTGATGCCATTATAACGGAATCGAAACTTTATGGATAGAGTGCGCAGGCCCTGTTCACGCTCAATTCAAAAGATGACAAACAAAACCATAGAAAATAGACATTTACACCATAAATAAAACATAAAGAAAAAACAGCAGAATGCTCTTGAAATACAAATTGTCTATGCTTACTAATAATAAAGTCGGATATTATTATGTTATCTATGGTCGGATTCAGAAACGACCGTTATAGTCCGTCTAACTTATCTGAAGAATGGCCAAATTTGGAACTAACGACGCCATATTGGATTATCTACAGCTGACAGACCTTTCACAGACTTTGTTTACAGAGGGGTTCACGACTGTTTCGATAGTTTTTAAAGAAAAATTTAGATTGTCACCATGCCAAAAACCATTAAAAGCAGTGTTCTGGAAATAATCTTGAAAATGCACACGTTTTTTGAAGAGGAACAACGTCTAAAAGCCCCAATTATACCGTTTGATTTTGTTCATAGACTTATTGCCGCCACTTCAGGTTAGTGCTGCCATGCAGTTATAATGATTTTCCCATACTTAGTTTTTTATTTTACTATTATACAATTTCTTCAGGTATTTCTGAATCGGCAATTTACAAAATAGTTAAAGAAGGTAAAGTGGCCGTGGAAATGGGCATTAAAATATCTACACCCGGAAAAAAAAGAACAAGGATAAGTGGAAAAATTGAATTAGAAGCCGTAAGATGAGAAAAGTTTTAGAACATATTTTATTCGATAATTTTTTACATAGAATTTTTATTATTTATACTTTTTATTACATAATTCATTAACGAGTTCATTTGTATAAACATCTTTTTTCAAAAATAAACTTTTTTATTTATGCACATTAAAGACTGGTTGCATCAACTTACTTTATAGCAATAGTTCATTTAAAGCATAGATTTTTACGAGAGCGAGTTGTTTGATCGGTGGAAAATGCAAAATATCTATGCTTTGAACGAAAGATTACTATAAACCAAGTTGATACAACGGCCCTAAACCGATTGATATCCTTAGGTGTTACTGAGTTAAACATGGTGGTCATGATCATTAGGTATGAGACACCGAATAAAACCGGCGCCACACTGCGCGGATCTTCCGCCGCGTCTCTTCTGTCGTGGAACATCGCTACATTTCTTTCCATACAATATGCGCTTATTAAACACACTACGCGGATGATCGGTCGATCTATTTGCTTTGCCGATTTGGCGCAACGGAAAAGACGCGGCGGAAGATCTGCGTAATGTGGCGCCGGCCTAAAAGAATTATTATTGTTTGGTTTTTTTCCTAAAAATTGTATTTTTCTTTGATTTTGAAAAAACGCCATTTTGTGACGTTGTGTATTTTACGAATGTATATTTTGATAAATTTATTTGTACGTTAGTTTACATTTTTTGTTTTTTATCGTGTCGTATACTGCTTAATAACTAATTTAAGAAAAAACGAATTTGCAAAAAATTCCCTACAAATGAGATAATTTTTAGACTATCGGCAGTACCACAACGATTGGGACGCCCTCCTTTATTCTCCAGATAAGTTGGACGGACTATATTATAAACGCAGCACGCCATACGAATTACTGTGAACATAGACGCACATTGCGGGAGTTGGTCTAGGGGTGCCCAAAATGTATAAATGTCCGCGCGATATTAACTACTGCATACGATCACTGTGCAATGAAGAATATTATTAATAAAAACAGCGCCATAGGAACATTCGTTTCCAATACGTACACTCTTTTGGATTTCGAAGAAATAAATTTATAAAATGTAAATATCCTAAAATTAAAAATCAAATATAAAAACAATTTGTAGCGGTACCTGTTCAACCCTGTGCCATGTACCTATCGCCCGACCCAGAGTTTTGTTTATATTAACATAATAAAAATCTCCGCGATATAAACAAAAGGGTCGAGCTAGGGACTTGGCGACACCACACCAGTCGGGCTTCTGCCGTAAGATCGGGCAGACTTCCGCGCGTCATCTATTTCTTTGTTCGTCATTTCATAAAATATTACTTGTACACTTTGACTTGCTTCCAGGGCCCAACAGTGGTGACCCCGACGTGATACAGTTTATTTTCGATTTGGGAAGCCGACGGATGAAAGACGCGATCTCAAGTGAACAGTGATGTGACAAAGGACACGGGCGGAAGCAGCAAAACAGGGGCCAATTGCATAACCAAATGTTATGCCTGGCCGTTCATCAACCGACTCATCCAGCGCCGCACTGTGCGCTCACAATGGCGAGCACCGAATCAAAATCAAATCAAATCAAATGTTTATTCAATGTTCAATGTTACAAATGTTTACAGTGTTTACAAAATTTAATGAAGCTTTTTTCATTGTTGTTGAGTGTCTTGGCAGCAAGTAAACACTAAATTGATTTGACGCCCTGCCTGCTACACTAGTAATTTACTGTATTATAGCAGACAGTGCTCTTCCAATAGTATAATGTTCAAGAATATTTATTATTTATATAACATTTGTGAATAAATCTTATTGCCAATTAAAATTAAGTAATAGTAATAATTAAATGTTTACAATTTAATAATGGTGTTAATTAATTATATTATAGACAAAGGAAAAAAAATGATCTGAATAGGATATTAATAAAATAAAATAAAATAAAACAATTAAAAGTATTTAAAAAGATGACAGTAACAGTAAGACAGTAAGTGAAAAAAAAGATCTGAATAGGATATTAATAAAATAAAATAAAATAAAACAATTAAAAGTATTTAAAAAGATGACAGTAACAGTAAGACAGTAAGTGAAAAAAATGATCTGAATAGGATATTAATAAAATAAAATAAAATAAAACAATTAAAAGTATTTAAAAAGATGACAGTAACAGTAAGACAGTAAGTGAAAAAAATGATCTGAATAGGATATTAATAAAATAAAATAAAATAAAACAATTAAAAGTATTTAAAAAGATGACAGTAACAGTAAGACAGTAAGTGAAAAAAATGATCTGAATAGGATATTAATAAAATAAAATAAAATAAAACAATTAAAAGTATTAAAAAGATGACAGTAACAGTAAGACAGTAAGTGACAGTAAATGTTCTTGTAGGAATAGTATATTTTAAATTTAGTTTATATGATGGCTTTTAATAGGTTTTGGGCATGCTTCCTTCCCTTTTCATGCAGCCAGAGTTTCACTTTAGAAGAAAAATACGCGAGACTATGGCTACATGTTTTAAGTTTAGTGTTAAGAGTATTGAATGTTTTTGGTGCTTGGAAGAGGTGAAATCTTTGTGAAAAAGTTTTTTTGAATTTTGGTACAAGATAGTTGCAGTTCACCTGTGCCCTTGTTGAATGTGAGTGAGTTATTTGTTGGTGATCTTGTTTATGTCGGAAAAAATATTTTAAAGTGTTGAGTAAATATGTTTGATTGATGTCCAGGACGTGACATTCTCTGAAAAGTTCTTCTGAAGGAAAACGAAATGGCTTTTTATGAAGAACTCTCAATACCATTTTCTGGGCTTTGCTTAATGAATCTAATATAGTACAAGCTGCACCACCCCAACTGACAGTTGCATAATTAATGAGTGAGTGACACAGTGCATAGTATACTATTCTTCTTGTCGATGCGTCGAGTACATCTCTAATTTCTTTGAAAAAATAAACAAGCTTTCTTATTCGGATTGTAAGATTCAAAATATGTTTTCTCCAGTTTAGATGCTGGTCTATGTACACACCTAGATATCGTATATCTTCCGTTGTCTGCAGATTAGTACAATCACAGGGTTTATCTTTTGATTGACATGTGTGAATCTGTAGATTTTTGGGCTGTTTTATTACTGTTCTTTTACTGATGGAGAAGCACATGTATTTTGTCTTTGAAGCATTTACTGTTAGTAGATTTTTGTCAAGCCATGCTGTTATTCGATTCAATCCGCTTTGTGCCTTTTTTAAAACATTTTCCCAGGAATCATCTTGAAAAAGAAGCACTGTGTCATCTGCAAAAGAAATTATTTTACCGTTTTCTAAATTGGAGTTACACATTTCATTGACATATATGAGGAAGAGCGTGGGTCCCAAAACACTTCCTTGCGGTACTCCGTATGATGTTTTGTGGAGGTTGCTGCAGTGATCGCCCGATTTAACCACCTGAACCCTGTTATTTAGATAATCTTCAAACCACGCCAAAGCCGTTCCCCTTATTCCCAAAGCTGATAACTTGTGCAGCAGCAGTGGATGAGACACCGTATCGAAGGCTTTGGCTAGGTCCAAAAAGATCCCAATACAACGTTTGTCTTTATCTAATTGTGTAACTAAGAATTCCGTTAGTTGACATATTGCATCTTCTGTTGAGAGTTTTGGTTGAAACCCGTATTGATTGTTGGAGATTATTTTGTGAATATCCAGGTATTTCAAAAGACGTACTTTAACTATCTTCTCTAAGATTTTAGAAAAAATACTTAGGAGCGATATAGGTCTATAGTGGCTCGGATTACGGGGATCACCACCCTTGAATATTGGACAGATTGTAGCCAGTTTTAGTGCATTTGGAAAGATACCCGTTGAGAGACTTTGATTGAATATATAACAAAGAGGCTTACTTAATTGGTCTTTATTATACTTCACCACTTTTGCTGTTATCTCATCATTTCCAGGGGCACTGTGAGACTTTAGATTACTAATAATTGCAGCAATTTCATGACTGGAGGTTGGAGCAAAGAAAAATGAATATGGACTTGCTGAATTTAAATTTGTTTTGAGGTTTTCTTCGGTAGTTTTAAGACGAGACAAAATATTTTGTGCTAATTTTTTACCAAGCGAAGCAAAATGCCCGTTTACATTATATAATGTTTTTAAATGCGTTAGTGTAAATATGTGTATGTATGGTTTTTAGATTTATTTTGATATGGAAACAAAATTTTATATTTATGAAATATTGGAATAGGTGTCTATGATATGCCCATTCAGCAAGTTTTAATAAATCATGGTTTATTTTATACATTGGTTGTTTATGGTTCTCCAGGCATCTCCAGCATCTTCAACTACAAGACTGCGGATGTCGGACATTCGTCACCAACAACACCAGCAACGCCGACTCACTGAGCGTTGGCAAGTCAACAAGCGCCGACTCACCGCGCGCTCACACTTGCGAGCACCGACGTACCATGCGTCCTCGACTCACCGGACGGCGGTTGTCAGGCGCTCGTAACCAGCGACCAGCGCCGACTCACCGTGCGCCAACAACGCCGACTCACTGTGCGTTCCATTCTGCAACGCCGACTCACTGCGCGTTCGCAGCAACCTGTGCCGATTCATCATGTACCTGCAACCCGTGCCGACTCACCGTGCACCAGCAACCCATGCCGACCCACCATGCACCAACAACCCGCGCCGATTCACAGAGCACCAACCATCAACGCAGGGGTGCCCAGGGGGATACAAGCCGCCCACGCTTCTCCGCCTGCATTCAACCATCACCATCACCAGCAACGCCGACTCACTGAGCGTTGCCAACTCAACCAGCGCCAACTCACCGCGCGCTCTCACCTGCGAGCACCGGCATACCATGCGTCCACGACTCATCGGACGGCGGTTGTCGGGCGCTCGCAACAAGCAACAGCCAACAATAAACTTGAGCATCGCGGAGCACCGAACAACTAGCATCGCAGCATTCCTCGCACCCACTCCACCCATCGAGGAAGCTGCTGGAAGGGGAGTGCTGTAGCGGTACCTGTTCAACCCTGTGCCATGTACCTATCGCCCGACCCAGAGTTTTGTTTATATTAACATAATAAAAATCTCCGCGATATAAACAAAAGGGTCGAGCTAGGGACTTGGCGACACCACACCAGTCGGGCTTCTGCCGTAAGATCGGGCAGACTTCCGCGCGTCATCTATTTCTTTGTTCGTCATTTCATAAAATATTACTTGTACACTTTAACTTGCTTCCGGGGCTTATCTCCGGGAAGAAATAAACAGTAACAGCATATCGCTCTTTCATTCCATCGACCTACTAATACTCCCAACAATTTAACATTTTTCAATTTACAGAACTTTTATTTAATATTACCACGATCATATAATTAAATAAATATTTTATGACTGCTCTCAGTACCACGTTTCAAAAGATCTTCAACTTGTTCAGAAATAACCTTTTACTTCTTAATTCATGTATTACTTTTTTCAGTAACACTATTTTTTTTTGTATTTCGCACTCTCTATGCTTGCATATTTCTAACAATTGCAGAAAGCCTTTTACATTTATTTATTGCAGAATCTTTTTTTTTAAACTTTTTTTTTTCCGGGTGTTTCGCGTATATTCTTTGTTTGTGTTACACATATATCCATTGATTCTCGCTCTGGTAGTGGCGCGAGCGATTCCTCAACTTGTTTATTTACATAACAATACTGTAAAATAAACAAATTAAAATACTTCTCTCGTATAACTCTCATAATCTCTCATATAAATTAAACAACAAATAATATTACAAATAATTTAACTTACAATTTTAATTGATTAATATGAATGCTCCAGATATGGATTTGAGGTTCTCTAAAAATAATTTTATAAAGTAAATAAATTACAGAAAAAACTAATTGAACATAATAATAGAAACAAAATATTTACAGCACTTTTTTTATAAAAATATATCTTAAAATTAATATTTTTTTAAATATTCATTTGGAAAATTGTTATCAAAAAATATTAAGACAATACTCAACCCTATTTCTATTTGTATCTCTTTTACACGTATGCTGCGCTATAAGAAAGAAAAAGAAAAGACCATAGACTATCAAAAATATTGATATAGTCCGTCTAACTTATCTGAAGAATGGCCAAATTTGGAACTAACGACGCCATATTGGATTATCTACAGCTGACAGACCTTTGACAGACTTTGTTTACAGAGGGGTTCACGACTGTTTCGATAGTTTTTTAAGAAAATTTTAGATTGTCACCATGCCAAAAACCATTAAAAGCGGTGTTCGGAAAATAATCTTGAAAATGCACACGTTTTTTGAAGAAGAACAACGTCTAAAAGCCCCAAATATACCGTTTGATTTTGTTCATAGACTTATTGCCGCCACTTCAGGTTAGTGCTGCCATGCAGTTATAATGATTTTCCCATACTTAGTTTTTTATTTTACTATTATACAATTTCTTCAGGTATTTCTGAATCGGCAATTTACAAAATAGTTAAAGAAGGTAAAGTGGCCGTGGAAATGGGCATTAAAATATCTACACCCGGAAAAAAAAGAACAAGGATAAGTGGAAAAATTGAATTAGAAGCCGTAAGATGAGAAAAGTTTTAGAACATATTTTATTCGATAATTTTTTACGTAGAATTTTTATTATTTATACTTTTTATTACATAATTCATTAACGAGTTCATTTGTATAAACATCTTTTTTCAAAAATAAACTTTTTTATTTATGCACATTAAAGACTGGTTGCATCAACTTACTTTATAGCAATAGTTCATTTAAAGCATAGATTTTTACGAGAGCGAGTTGTTTGATCGGTGGAAAATGCAAAATATCTATGCTTTGAACGAAAGATTACTATAAACCAAGTTGATACAACGGCCCTAAACCGATTGATATCCTTAGGTGTTACTGAGTTAAACATGGTGGTCATGATCATTAGGTATGAGACACCGAATAAAACCGGCGCCACACTGCGCGGATCTTCCGCCGCGTCTCTTCTGTCGTGGAACATCGCTACATTTCTTTCCATACAATATGCGCTTATTAAACACACTACGCGGATGATCGGTCGATCTATTTGCTTTGCCGATTTGGCGCAACGGAAAAAACGCGGCGGAAGATCTGCGTAATGTGGCGCCGGCCTAAAAGAATTATTATTGTTTGTTTTTTTTCCTGAAAATTGTATTTTTCTTTGATTTTGAAAAAACGCCATTTTGTGACGTTGTGTATTTTACGAATGTATATTTTGATAAATTTATTTGTACGTTAGTTTACATTTTTTGTTTTTATCGTGTCGTATACTGCTTTATAACTTGTTTAAGAAAAAACGAATTTGCATAAAATTCCCTACAAATGAGATAATTTTTAGACTATGGGCAGTACCACAACGATTGGGACGCCCTCCTTTATTCTCCAGATAAGTTGGACGGACTATATCTCCGTACTCCGAATTTGATTTGAATTTCTCCGCAAATTATTGACATAAAACTCACCTATGAAAAGTTATATCCTCTTCTTTATTACGTGATGAAGCACTACAACGTCTAACCACCGTCTAACACAAAAAACAGGCATATTTCAAGTTGGATTTTTTAAATTGTTAAGACAAAAAGCAAAAGCATTCGCTATAACTTCATATGCATTCGTGTGTCAAGTTATATCTTATTGTCCTTTCATATACATGGTTATTAAAATAATTTCTATCTCTTTCTGACTGATACATTTAATATATAATAGAAGACAGCAGAGACTAGATGTCTCAGGTTTGTTTTTTAATGACTAGTCTATATTTATATAGTCTATGACCGTTAACGTTTGCATTGTTAAGCATTATCTTTTTCATATATATTAAAAAAATAGTGCACATTGGCCGATATATGTTTATATGTTTGATTGTTTGTAACCAAAAGTTACATTTCGATTTTTTTTCGTTTTTTTCTCCGTTTTTGCGCGCTTTTTTGCGGTTTTCTCTGCGTGTATACACGATAAAAATATTTTGTAAAAAGAATATAAAAGCCAATTAATTTCCGCATACAAATATTTAGCTTTTACTTTTCTTCTTCTTCTTCTTTCTTTTTTACGCCCGTTTGAGCGAAAATAGGTTTTTCTTACATATTTTCGTCAGTTTTCAAAATTTTTAAATTCGAATCGGTGAAAAGATAGATAATCATAAAACGCGTGTGATCTAATTATTAATTTTTTTTTTAAATTTATTTCGTTTTTACGTTTCCTTTCTTCACGTTTTTTTCTGAAAGTACGAGGAATATTTTAATTTTAAAAACAGATTATGAAAGACCCTGACGCTGGCGTAAAAATAAAATTAGAATCATATTTTAGTACTTCTTCTTCTTCTTTTTTTGAACTTTGAAATTTTAAAAATATTATGATGAATTTCTCGGTGAGTGTTTGAGATAATTGGTTGGAAATGATACTGTTGATGCGTATTAGTATGTTGTACACGAAACAATAATAATATTTAACTTTTTTAAATTTTTGAATTTTTTACGATTTTTTTTGTGATTTCCTTTTTTAACGAATAACTCGACGAATTCTGGATGAAAATACGATATTTTGAATTATAATGATGAGTTAGACTATACTGTATCTTTCCTAAAAAAATCATAACGATCGACATCGTTTTACTTAGTTTTTTTTGTAATTATAATTCGCCAAAAATACAATTTTTAAAATAAATATAAAATAATGTGGAACAATATACCCCGACGCCAGCTCTCCGCCAACTCTCATATTATTTTGCATGGAAAAATGTTCTTATTTCAAATGAATGATAAAATCGGTGAAATAGCTCTGACATGTCAGAACAAAATATGACATTTCAAATAAAATACTTTTCATTGATTTTCAAAATGATTTATCTGATCATTACGCTTATTTACAGAGAAAAAAAGATTACAACAAGAATGCGTCATATGTTTTTCATTATTTTTAAGAGAAATTAAAAAGGTTATAGAGAAAATTAACGGCTACCAAAGCCATTTAATAAACGCTGTTCTTTGTTAGAATATGCAAATTGACATTAGTTTTTCATCGAAACTTAATAATGTAAGGGTGTTAAATGCAAAATATATTCAGCCTTAAAATATAAGGGGGTTAAATTTGTTTTTTATTGGTTTAGGTACTTACTTGAAACCTTCTTTTAAATGTTCTCTGAACTTTTGTGAGAAATTTTGAACTTTATTCGGCATTTTCATATCTTTTCGAAATCAATTCTTCTACTTTTTCTTCGTAAGGTTTTATGAACTTTTGTATGAAATTTTGCAGATGACACGTTTTCGATGATTTGTATGGGATACAATTAATTAATTCAACAAGAGCGCGTTTTTCATACAAAAACACGGTCTTTTGAGATTAATAAATTTTCATTTTTAAATATACCGCATAATATTATAGGGGGTGTTTTTATTGATGATAATATTTTTAGAATAGGGAAAATGCGCGTTTTTTCAATATTATTTTTACATAGATGTGACGTCACGATTTCGATCGAGTGGGAAATATTATACAGGGTGTTTTTTATGCAAGAATGTTTATTTGTGATCACTCGAATTTTTTATTGTATTTTAGATTTTCAACATTGATGATGTTTTTTTTTGGAAAAGGTTTTTTATATAGGGTGTTTTTTTATGATGGTAATAATGTAAAATTGAGATAATGCGCGTTTTTTCGAAATGAGCTTTTGCATAGATGTGACGTAACGATTTTGAAAATGTGCTTGGGAAATATTATACAGGGTGTTTTTTATGCAAGGATGTTTATCTGTGATCACTCTAAATTTTTTTTTTCTATTTTAGATTTTCAACATTGATGACATTTTTTTTGGGAATTTTTTTTTTTTTCAGGGTGTTTTTTTATGATGGTAATAATGTAAAATTGTATAAATGCGCGTTTTATGGAAATACGCTTCGCAGGGGGGATTATATTTTATGATAATTTAAGAAATATTCTACAGAGTGTTTTTTAGTTATTGACATCACATTTTGGGGATTTTGAATAATTTAAGCGTGACGTTACGTTTTAACCGTTTGGAAAATTATATACAGAGTTGACATTTTGAAAAATTGTCAAAGTGTTTTGTCCAAAATATTTTTTTTCAAAAACCAAAAACCAAAATTTTTTTTTAAAACCAAAACCCAATTTTTTTTCCAAATATATATAAACAAAATCAAAAAGTCAAAATCAAAATACCAAAATCAATTTTTTTTTTGTCTCATTAGTACTCTAAAATTGGAAATATAAATTTTCTTAGGTTAATTTGCTTCCAGATTCTTAGGTAAGTTTAGGTTAGGTTGGGAAAGGTTAGGTTAGGTTGAGTTTGGTTGGGTTAGGATAGGTTAGGTTTAGTTTGGTTGGGTTAGGTTAGGTTAGGTCAGGTTGGGTTAGGTTAAGTTAGGTTTTGGTTTTTGGGTTTTTCATGGATATCTCCGCGAAGCGATGCCCAATTTCGAAAATTTACAAAGTCCTAGACGGGCGCAGCCCGTCCGCGCCTTCCCACGACAGACACACACAGTTGTCAGCCCGTGCAGCGGGCGTCTGCGACCGCAAAGCGGGAGCTGTCTCACTCACCTTTGCGCGGCTTCGGGCGCGCAGCGGCTTCTTCTTACACCCTACGGTTTTTAAAATTCGAAGTTTTCACCCCCACACAAGATCTTTCACAACTCGGTCATTTATCATCCGATTTCAATTTAAAAAAATACCACAGATAGCTCTCATCTGCTTCTATCGAATATTATAATCTGGCACAGTCTGCCGCCAGGCTAAATTGCACGCGTAGTCGTGCAACGGGCACCTAGTATTATATTAAGTTAAGTCATGCGTTTGCGATTCTCGTGAAATCATGTTATTTTGTACCTACATTTCATACATAGGTCTACCGCGAGGCAGGTGGAGGCAGGAGAATTTATATTCTTATATATTGGTTTACATCTAGTTCTCAATAAATGTCTCATGTAGTATAGAGTAAATATACAGAATCTTTGTCAATAATATCTATTACATTCTTTAATTCCCCACTGAAAAGGCTTTCTAGACTAGCAAACAGATACGAGCAACTTGACGTCTTTGCCAATAACTGTATAATATTCAAACATATATTAAAAGGTGTATTGAAAGATTACTAGTATTTGTCAAATTGGATTGTCAAATGATTGATTTTTATTTGTTTTGATTGTTGGTTGAATGAGATAACTAACTGTTTTTAGATAACTAAATTTTTTATTAATTATGACTTTCTAAGCTTGTGCTATTGCTTTTCACTCTATATTATTACTTTCTTTTGTTTTTGAATTTTTATTATATTATGTTTGCCTTATGCTTCTGCTTGTTATAAACTTGCTTTTTACTTTATATTATATTTATATATTTGTATCGGTATTTTAAATATTTTCTTTCCACTTTATGTCATTATTATTTTTACATATTATTATTTTTTTCTTTAAACTGTATATTCTATTAATGTACACTTTACCTATCTGTTTGTAAAAGCCCTGTGGGGCGTCAATAAATAATAAAAAACATTTGTATGTATCAAATGTCATCAAGTATCAAATAATGGAATTAAGTTAACAAACAAAAAAGGCGTTAGTGAAATTTTTTAATGTATTTTCTAAATGGCAATTTTCATCTGCGTGAGAATTTTTTTCAAATTTATATTTAAGTAGGTAAGTACCTACTATGTTTTATTATTTACAAATAAATAGTAGTATTTTAATGGTGGAATAATTGGGCATCGCCCTGATGCAAACATTTTACAATTCAGTGTGAATTCGATGTTAATCAAATTCATTTTAAAATAATACAAATTCCATCATAACATTCGTACTGGTCCCATTTACTCCATCCATCGAGACTTAAGACTTCATACTGGTCGTTTTTTGTTTCGTGGACACTATTCAAGAATACTCATCGTTCATCAGTTGTCTCTACGTCTTGAAATATGGCCCAAGTGGTAATGCCACGAGGAGGCCTTCATCCATCAGTAGCTGTTGACGTTGATAATAATGACTAAAAATTCAAACAAATTATTTTTATAGTGTTCTTATGTTTTCTGTTTAACAGAGCGAAACGGTAAATAAAAAAAGCCAAAGTAATTTTGTTTTTATCATTTGTATCTACGTGAGTTGTTATTAGTTCCAATTTTTGGTCTATATTCTGTGGTTCCAATTATTTCTTTAGTAGGTAGGTGTCTAGATTATTTTTAATTCGTAACCAATATACTTATGATTTAAATCACATTTTTAAGTCTTGGATCGGTATAAAGCATATCTACACATTTTATGAAATGTAATAGGTAAGTATTGATGATATTGATATTGTCAGAATGAAAATTCAGAAATTAATGAACATCATAATTAGAAGGTGGCAGGGATAAGTGCAATAAGTAAGTATGGACTTTATCGGTATTTTATAATTTTTCATTATTTAAAACCAACACTTTTTGAAAAGTTATAGTTATTGTGAAATATTTTACATAAAAATACATGAATACGGTCACGTTTCATGTTACAAGTGTTTTTACGTTTCGATTGAGGGTATTACGGATAGGTAGGCACATAACGTATTTTTAATTTATTGTAGTTTGTAGAATAACCTCGTGAACTCAGTTTACCGGACACTCGCAGACTTACGTAGGCTTTAATGACCCATCCGCCTCCAAAACGTCCTCTGCAAAATAGCAGATTCTAAATGAGACAAACTTGAAACTTGTTTCGCTGTAAAGAGACCACGGGTTTCGGCCTTGGACGACCGTTGAGTGATTAAAAATATATGTACATACTAAACATAATTTTTGTTCCCACACAAATAATCAGGAAACGTTCAATGGTCTGCTTCTAAATTCGGCGATGGAATTTGAATACAGGCGGTATTAAATTTGTTGTTTATTTTGTCGTGTCGCAATGCCATTTTTACATTCTCACATGCTGTATGATCAGTGACGCAAGTGACGTCGAGACATTTTCCAGTAACAGCTAACAGCGCTTACCCAATATGGTCATAATGGTAGCGAGGGCTGCCACAATTCGTTTTGTTGCACGTGTTTATATTATATAATGGGAAAATGTCATATATTTACGTATTTATCTACATATATTTATTGGGTTTAATAATATAAATATTAAAGATAAATTAATTAATAATAAGCGTGGAAATCAAAACATTTTCTGTTAAAAAATTGACACGTCACGTACAGTTGCCGGCAAACTTCATGAAATTCTTTGGCTAAGTGGGGGAATGCGCAGAAGACGAAATTTGGGTCTCATTGGTAGAAAGGTAGATGCGCAAACGTCCCCCCACTACGCCGCAGAATTTCAAGATGTTTGCCGGCTACTGTACCAGTTAAAAATGCAGTACGAAAAGACGCAAACCATTTCATGTTCCGCCCAATCACCAGGATTTAGAATAGTACATTAAACTGCCGGTAGGGGAAATATGAAAAAATATGTTGATAAAAGTCGTTATTACTACTACTACGTCACGTTACTATAAATAAGTAAATACTTATTCTTTAAGAACAGCATGTAAAAGGACCCTGCAATGGGATCCGAAACGTCGGCCAGAAAGGTCGTAATAACACGGCATAATACCCCAGAAGACCCAAACCAGAAAAAAAATAATAACAGTAATGAGCGCCCTTGAGGTGAGTACTCACGAAAACGGCGTTATATAAATTATCATAATATTTATTGATTAAAAATAATGTATCGCAGAAATAATAATTTTTTAGTCACAATTTATTTAGGTTTATTTGAACTTTCGTGGAGAGATTTCAAGCGTCGCAATTAATAATTTCACAATAATTATATATACATATTTTAAGAAAAAGGAATCAAAACGAACAAAATGATGTTTTGTTATTATTGTTTCATTATCAACATTTTTTTTTTCTTGAATAAATACATCATATTTTGTATGTCATATTTATAAATTTAAATTTGGAATTAAAAAATACCAAAACACCCACTCAATTGATTTTAGGCGATTATTAAATTAAAGCGATGAAGTTGTGTATGGATGCATTTGGATGTAAAAAGTGTAGACAACCCTAAAATATCGGACGGTGTAGTCAGCTGCGAATAGTTTCAATAATTTTGGTAGCCCGTGATTAGACCTAGTTTTTTTTATTTTGCATAAAAATCTTTGTATTTTTTAAATGTCTTTGTAGATGTCAATCAATATTATAATTATCTTCTAAATTATGCTAAACACTTGTGCTATGAAAATAGGACTAACTTGTTGGTGTCGTGGAAAGGCTTATATATTTTACCACCGAATACTGGATCATTAGGCAGGAGTTATAACCAATACACCAACAACCTACCCAAATAAAAATTGTGTTCTATTTGAATAAGACCCGGTCTTTTTATATTTGTTTGCTTAAAATGTTTTAAAATATTGACTGATTTGGTGAACATAGTTTGTGTTATACAAAATAATGTAAAAGTTTAATAAATTCGTCAAATCCTCACACACATAATGCAACACATTTGTGAGGAGGGAACTAAAATATAATTCAAGTAAACATAAAATGTTATGAATAGATAATTAACATACAAATTACCTTCATTATACTGAAATGTCAGAAAAGGCAATACTCGTAAAAACTAGATTTGGCTTTTACTTTAAAATCAATATTTTTTTCGACTAATGAATAGGGACGTTTGCGCATCTACCTTTCTACCAATGAGACCCAAATTTCGTCTTCTGCGCATTCCCCCACATAGCCAAAGAATTTCATGAAGTTTGCCGGCAACTGTATCAATGAAATTAAATTTAGAAATAGTAATTTTATATAATAGGCGATTCAATAGGCAATATAATAAATTATAGAAGTATATATAAAATAATAAATATTAATTCAATGAAGACAATAAAGAGTAAAACTATTTTTTGAAATAGTAATTATATTAAAAGGCGAGTTAACCAAAAAATATATATTTATGCGCGTATATTTTATATTTCTGCATTGACCCTGATATAAACAAAAATGCTATGTGAAAAGTGTATGAGAATATTTTAACATAAATATTAAAAGTTTTGGAACACATCAGTATCATATAAACCTTTTTGAATTTGAACAACTAATCATCAGCCATCTCACAAAAGCTAAACTGTACGCTTTTGCCTGAATAATTTGAAGGCTCACAACGACTCACATCGCGGACTGTGGTGAATTTTATTCACGAAATGTTTACTAAGAAAATAATATTAAAATAAAGTTTTTTTGAATTATAAATGATATTTTATAATTTTAATCATAACCTTATCAAGAATCGAATACCTCAAAGAAATTTTCAATCATGACACTGTGAATTCTAATAAGAATAACCAAATGGATTTTGTGTTTTTTGAAATGAGTGAATAATAATATATTACATGTGTGAATTCCATAAAATACTGTGTTATCCCACGTATTAATCATTTTACGGGTTTATTAACGTGTTTAATTCAATAAAAATGTACACATGTGAATTATTTAGAGCCTAATATGCAATACTGCATAAGAAAAAGTCCTTGAAACTGGTTATGTTGATATTTATTCGAGTAATATTGATTGATTTGGATTTGATATTATTGCAGAAATATGCCTAGAAAGTTGATAAAATTTTTGATTCTTTTTGACAACACATCCCTGTTGTATTTTCCTGGACAGTTTTTGTCTGGAAGGGTGTTGATCGAGCTACAAGATGACACTCCTGCATTGGGTGTGTTCACTTACCTATTTTTCTTCTACTTACTTATTATACAACAACTAAGATTTTACAGATGTCTTTCCAGTATTTTTTCGAGTAGTTTAATCGTATTTCCTAAGTTAAACTAATTTTAATTTCAATCATTGTTGATTCCTGTTGCTAATAAAATGGGTTGCTTTCTTGTCTTTGCATACAATTCCTTTATATAAAAATATAAGTAGGTGCCTAAATGACTTGGGAGGGAAAAATCAAAAAAAATAATGGTGCTGAGATGTCAATTGTGGATTCTCAAAACTATAATAATCATAATTTAAAGTCTAAACAAATTACCTATACCTATCATAGTGTTTAAACAAATTGGAATACAATTAGATAATATTAAACTACTTAAAAAATCTATTGGTTAAATATTTCATTTTGTAATGTTATACTATCTATAATAATGCTCCGAAATATTTTTTTTATTTCTGTGGGTCCTTACATTGAAGGTGAGGGGGCGTAATTGAGTAAATTATTACAGATTTAGGTTCAACGGTCAAAATTATTTTATTCAATTAGTATCTTTAGAACAGTCAAAATGTCACATTTACCCATTAAGATAAAAATGTAATTGGTGAGATAAGTGTAATTAAAATTAAGTAATCTTAATTCATATTATCTACATATTCCAGGACTACACTTCCATGTCGTGGGAGAGGGGGTGGTGCGAGTCAGGACTGCGAGACAGGAAAGAATCTACGACAAAGAGAATTACATAGATTTTCGAATGAGATTATTAGGAGAACCAGGTGATTGCACTATTATTGTTTATATAATTTTTGTAGTTTATCGTAAAATTATTAAGTAACAATATAAAATACCAAATATATATTTTTCTGAAATTAAAATACATTAGAGGCTGTTTTTTTAGTATTTCCTTACTTTATTGAAAAAAAAAATTAACACAATAATTTTTTCACCAACTATATATGTATGTACATATATCGACGGTGGAAAGGAAAAAATGACCAAGCGACAGTTCGGCCGAAATTGAATTATATATATATATATACATATATATATATATATTGACGGTGGAAAGAAAAAAATTGGCCGAAATTGAGTTATATATAACTCAACTATATATATAACTCAATTTTGGCCAAATTTTCGCTGGGTCATTTTTTCCTTTCCATCGTCGATATATATTTTTTAAATATGTCTTTATTGAGTTAATTATTATAATCACTTTATTATAATTATTCACTTATTATATAACAATTCTATTTTTCTTCTGTGATGTGATATCTGCATTCCTTCTTGAACATTTTGATTTTTCTGTTTTTTGTAATATAAACAATGTTATTATTTTCTTTCTATTTGGAATTCTTATTTCGTTTTATATGTAATCTTATTTTTAAAATATTTGGGTATTCTATCATTAAAAATGTTTTAAAAAAAGATCATACTTTTGTTTAGCTTAGTAAGACATTTCTCATTATATGTCGTATTTTATATGGGAAAATCGCTATAGAATTTTTTGAAAATTAGGTACCTACTAGATAATTTATCTAGGCACATACCAATTTATAAGATGGAGCCTACATATCTCTCTTCTTACATATTTTACATCCTTCTTCAGTACAGATTATCCTACACGATGGCACGCTAGGCACCTGGCTAAAAACCACATAGGCTAGTAAACACGCACAGATAACGTCCATCAGTTTTGAGTCTTTGAGAAATGTATTCATAAATCTTTGTGAATATGTTTCTCAACATTTTTGAATTTGTGACATGTTTTCTCGTTTACAATTTTATTATAGAAAATAAAATTATTACACCTTGTAAATTGGTTCTATATAAATTATTATTTTTTAAGTAAACCATACTATTTACCTACTATTTTTATTCATAGGAGGATGGCCCTGTCAAAAGCTTCCACAGCCACAGTGTATGAATGTGGCCTAAGCAAAATTGGTGTGCCAATAGAAGAATATGGCATTCTATCCTCTCTGCCTACCCCGTAGAGAAATGTTGTGATGGTTAATTAGTTAGAGAAAATCCAATGTATGAGAAAAATAACGGAAGTGCTAGGATGCATGAGATGAGAAAAGTAAAATCTCCATTGATTTCAGAGATAAAATTGGTACCAAATTCATCCCAATACAAAAATGCCCATCGATCTTTATGTAATGTACTGTAGAAATACTTCGGGCACTGTGACAACCTCTCAACACTGGTATAAATTATTACTAAATTGTGTAATTTTTATTATACAGGTCAAGGGCCTTCTCTACTGTCGCCAGGAATTCACAGTTTCCCTTTCAAGCTCGGTCTCCCACACGGGCTCCCGTCCACATTCTTGGGGAAGCACGGCTGGGTACAATATTTCTGCAAGGCTGCACTGAGAGAACCAAATGGCCTGACCCACAAAAACCAACAAGTTTTTATTGTCATGAATCCAATTGATTTAAACATGGAACCACCTATACTTTCAGTATGTATATATAAAACATTAAAAAAGTACACTGTGATACCACAGTATACCCAGAACAGTAGTTTATCTCCGGCCTCTCGGCGAGTTATTAGCCTACTCTTGCGTTGACGCTAGTGTTGTCACTTTATTTTTACTCCGTTTCTTTTAACTGGTAGCGTCTGAGATTCCGACGCAAGGTAGACACGAAACCCGAAAATTTCTGTAATTAGTATACCTAGTTTCTGCACTTAAATTGCAAGAACGCTGATTAACATCAACGTAGACTTTTAAAAACTCAGTCTTTGTGATAATCGACACACCTTTTTAGTAAAGCACCACAAACATAAAAAAAGGCATTTTTTTCAGGAAGCGCATTTTTTTTCTAAAGCGGCGGCTGCGAGCGCGAATGGCACCGAAGGCACGGCCCTTACTGCTGCCGCCTTGTGTCCCCATATTCTATGTCAATTTGTGCGTCACAGTGCGTGCGTACACGGCGCCGAGCACGCACGCACACATTCTAATGGGTAGCGGCCAGTTTGTATGAAGACGTATTACTGTTCTTAGTATACTGTGGTAATACGAAACTAAATATGAAAAATGTACTTACCAGGGCTGTATGATAAGTACTCGTGTTAGGGATGGAAACAAATTATTAATTATTTTTATTTATTTATTTCTCAACATAGTCTTCTTTCAGCCTTATACACTTAGTCCTGTGACTTTTTTGAGCAAGCCATCCAAAAAGTATTATTTGTCAAACTCAGTAAAATAGGTCTCTGTTTCAGCGATTATTAACTTTTGCACACCTCAAAATACAGTGGCCATGACCTTTTCAGCCGGTTGAAACGTTTTCGACTTCTTTGGAGCTGGTTTGCCAGGTGATGTTCACTGTTTTGACTGTTCTTTCATTTCATTAGCAATGGATCCACGATTCGTCAATAGTCACGAAATGCGGCAGAAATTCCTTCAGATTACGCTCAAACTCCAAACAATGCTCCGAAGTTGTCATGCCATTCCATTTTTTTCATATAACTTGACTTCATATCCAATTTTCATGTTTACCCAGTGGTCCGCAAACACAATATCATGGATTCTTTTGATCATATCCTCCATTGTCACATCAATCGGACGGCCTAAACGCTCTTCATCAAAAACGTATATTGGGCAACGCTTCGTTAAACCAATATCTGATGGGAATCATCAAAGGTGTATGATCCCTATAAACTGCATGCAACTTCACTTTGATTTCCTTGCATGTCTTCCTATCTAAAAAAAGGAATCGTATCTTCTTCTGTTTGTGTTAGGCCTTATCCTGTTGTTTCTCAGCTCCTGCTCCTGGGATGCAGTGGTTTTGTTCGTTTTGGACATTGTTTTGGTGGACTTCCTAGAGGTCAGCTGTCTGCTGTAATCTCGTTATTCGCTATTCTTACCACTCTTGACGAATCCGCTCTGTCCACGCAGTCTCTCCTTCTATTTCTTCCCCATCGTACGGCATCTTCGACATTGCAGAACTTCCGAATTTCGAAGTTTCATACTCTTTGATGGTTACCCCCACGATGGGTCGGAGGATTTTCATTTCGGTGGCTCTTAAGAGGTTCTTTATTTTCATTCTCGTGGTGTCGGCTCTTGTTTCTCTGTGATCGGTCTTACACAGGTTTTATAGATTTTTATTTTACTCTTGTTCAACATATGTTTGTTCCTCCACACAGTAGTTTTCAAGCATCTAGCTACAGTGGCAGCTTTATTTGTTTGTTCTCTAACTTCCTCATAAAGGTCACTACTGCTTGATATTTTAACACCGAAGTACTTGAATCGCATTACTTGCTCTATTGTTTTATTATCTACCACAAGTTCGCAGCATACTGGCTGTTTTGAAGTTACCATGCTTTTTGCCTTGTCTATAGAGATTTTCATGTTGGATCATTGTGTCAAGATGTGGAATTTACTGTAGGTTGTAGGTAAGGATGTAGGTTATCTTCACTGTCCGCTATGAGAACTGCATTGTCTGCATAGCATACTATGTCTACCCTGTTGATTCCCAGATCTAATGATTTAATATCTTCAAATCAAATCAATATTAATATTGCTTTTTTCCCATACTTTTTTGTTTTTATTTTGCATACAAACACCGACTTGCTCACATTATTATCATCAAAAAAAAAAAAACAAAACTAATCTTCATCATTTGAAAGATGGAGTTAAACAATGCTATATAGATTTTTCAGCAGCGGTATAATCAGTCATTAAATAGGGTACTTATCATACAACCCTCGTAAACACCTCTAAAACATAGTGAGTAGAAGCCTCTGTCAATAATAACCTCACGGTCCTATTGAATAATCAAGAATGTCAAAATCTGTGTAAGATATTAAATTAACTGTTTATTATCACGTGGCTACAATCCATTGAGGATCTTGGCCTTCTTGAGCAGTAGTTGCCATTGCCCTCTGTCACTACAGCAGGTCTTCGGGTCATAGTTTTCTAGCGTTACTCTCAACATTATCATCACTCCATCTTCTTCGAGGTCTTCCCTGTGATTGTGTCCCTTGGGGTTACTGATACTGGTAGCTACTTTACAAATTGATTGATAGGTACCACATTAATGTTGAGGTATTGAATTGTAACAATGATTGGTATGTGTTTTAATAATTGGAGGTTTTGGTTTTAATGTATCAGTGACTGCTCACTGATTGTGTGTACAGTTAGTAATCATGGTTACAATCAAAACACCAATCTTACCGGGGATGTTCGATGTTTCGCAGGAAACCTGTTTGTACGGCACGGGTCTAAATGAAATCGTGCAATCCGAGATGATGAATATATGTAACCATAATTATCAAATCAAACAAACCTAAAAAAACAACCACAGTTTATCTCATCACTAGTAACAATACATTTTAAATTAAATTACAAGTTTCCTACTTGGTCTTTGATTTGTAATTCCTTTAGATTTTATAAGTAAAATAAAATAGTATTTAATAAACTTTTCAATATTTTGTACCACTCTTTTGAGTTAATTTTGAATGAGTTAAAATTTGTGAAATACGAACACAGCAAATAATATGCAACTAAATATTTTAGCAAGCATTCCGCTGTGAGGTGGAGCACAGCCTGGGAGTCGGCTGTGTAGGTGGTGGAGCACTAATGTGCCGGGTATCCTTGGATCGCGGGGGCTATGTACCTGGAGAGAGCATCGCTGTATCCGCTACCATCGTCAATTCGTCACGTACGACTGTCAAAAGTACTCGGGCCGCCCTTACAGAGGTGGGTTATGTATTTTTTGAGATATTGTATTAGGAAAAATAACATGCTTTTTGGATTACAATACACAGTAGAACTTCTTTAATTTAAAATACAAGAAAACATTTTGAAGTATGCAGAATCCCGTTAATTCGAAATTCAAGTTGCAAAAGAAATTGATTGCGATTTATTATGCAAATACAAAGATCGCGACATTTTTAACTAAAGTACCTGATAATAACATATTTGTTCTCGCATGCGAAAAATATCAAAATATTTTGCAATTTCGTCACATTTAAATTTTTTTTTTAATTATTTGCACGAAAATATATTCATTTATGGTGCAAGGGACTAAAAATTATAACGCAAATAACGAATTACTGGAGTTTTCAAATTATCGGGGTTAATCTACTATAAAATAAACATTTTAGGACTTGTGAGTTTTACAAATTTTGAACTATAGTGAATTTTGAATTATACATTTTTTCAGTCAGAGTAATTTACATCTCATTTCTATTCCCGTTGACTTTCCATATAAATGAGAAAATAGGTCTGTCCTCACAGGCAGTATATTTTACTAGTAATAAAATAATGTAATTAAATTTATTTACAGACCATTCAATATATGGCTCGTGGCAAGGTGGTGCAGACAGAAAAAAGAGAGTTAGCAGGTTTATCGAGGGGAAAGATTAGGCCCGGAGAGGAAGATAAATGGATTAACGAATTGTTATATGTACCTCCTCTGCCGCCTACCAATCTACGAGGCTGCCATCTTATCAAAATCCAATATGATGTTTATGTAAGCACATAGTATTAAAAAACATTATTAATAATGTTAATTATGTTATTCTGAATGGAATTTAAGTAATTTGAAATTAAAAATTATCTTATAATTACATTTTGGAAACCTTTCCATATTGATTAGGTACCACTAAAATTCTGCTAGATTATGTACCTCAAACATAACTTGACCCCTTATATTCCTAATGAGTATTACTATAATATAATACTAATTCAAACACTAAAATTCTGTTACATTTGAGTAAAATAATCTTAAAATATACATATATGTATCAATAAGCTCAATAGCCCTGGCCGAATCCAGAAGTCTCCATACACTCTCATATATGTACATGTATCTCCCCCTATTAGAATAACAAGATTATAATTACATCTCAACACAAAGTAGAGTACTTATTTGTGCTTGTGTAATGTTTTTATGAGCAAAGTCAAAATTTCATCACGCCAAATTTTACAAAGTTATATAAAAGTGGTCAAACACAAAGCCATGAGAATAGACCCGCCAGTATCCTAAAGGAAAAGGGAGATAAGTCGGAAATTCAACTTTACAGGAAAACCAAAACAAAATTGCAGTATAGTTTTCAGTTTTAACATATATAAGACGTATTAAAAAATTTTTTTGACTCATCTCCCTTTTTAAAATTAATATTAATTTAGGCAAAACATTATTTTTGCACACAGACATTTCTGTTCATTAGGGCAACTCACATTATTATGGATTATTATTTTTACAAAATCAAATTACGATTTACGATTTGCATATTTTTTAGTATAGCGTTTACGTGGACACGTTTTGAGACTCGTCTCATGTGAAGGCGCATAAAAGACTGAGCAAAATTAAACATGAATTGAGCTATGATTTATTGCTGCATGTAGTTTATACACAGATTAGAATGACACAACTGGTCTATACTGATAAATATTTGAGACGGGAGATCAGTCTCTTTCATGTACCTGCATCATAATTCTTCAAAAATAAAGCAAACCCTAATTTTTAAGATGCTCTATTTGGAAAAAATATCACCTTATATTTGTCGAAAAATTTGTAATCTCATAAAGTTGATGAATCTATCAACCACTTGCCGAACTGTTTTTTTTTAATGTTATTTACATGACAATGGTGCAGCATGAATAATTTTGTCAGATTGCAAACCAAAATACTTTAGTCTTGAAATCGACATATTGTGGAATGTTTTTTTTTTAGATTATTAAAAATGATTATCATAATAAAAAAAATTAATTAAAGGTATGATTGTGAAAACCTTTCAAACGAGTTTTTAAAATATGTAAGTGATTCTACAGTAAAAATAAAAATTTATAGAATGAGCTCCTAATATATACTCGTATAGGCTGGATCATGTTTTTATATTTTTTTGGTTTTTTACAGCACATTCTAACATTGATTACAAATTTCAGTTCATAATAGAGCCGAAGAGCTTGGAGAAAGAGGTGAAATTGCAGCTGCCAATAATGTTGGCAACGTATCCTTTGACTGAAGGAGAAGACACACTAAAGCCTGAAACCCATTATCCCAGCACACTGCCAGTCTTCAGACCATGGCTGCACGATCAGCTAGCACAGTAATCTATACACTGATACCGGGTTAAACTGAAATTCTTGAATTCCAAATTCTTCATGAAACAAATTTTATTTTAAAGCAAGACCAAATATGTACAACATTCAAACACAAATGCCTATCTGTTAAATAAAAATTCTTGGTTTTATATTTTTTAAATAATTTAAAAAATATTATCCAATTATAAAAATGTGTTCTATGTATTTGCAAGCTATGTTTTCCAGTTAGCACGATAATTGATTTTAAAGAGTACATACTATAATTATTTTATTGTAATTTTTTATGTTTACCCATACAAACATAACATGGTAATCTTACATCAAGATGTGATTTATTTTATGACTTTGTCTGAAATAAAATAGAAGGTTACAGGACAGTGGGAAAAGTAAATATAACCAGACTATTAAGATCTAGTCATAACAAAGCCTTATCAAGTAATGTTTTGACACCGAATGGTGGCTTGCATCAAACTCAAAATAAAATATATTTTAGACATAGATTTGTGATGATTTTTTAGTTTAATGTAGAATATTGTTTTGCTGATTGATTTTTCTCTAAGAAAATTGTTTTCTCTTTTTGTGTTTTGAATTTCGAATCAACCAAGATTTATCGTACTGTATGATTAAATGTACCTTTGTGTTTCAATTAATTATATATTTTGTGTTCCGTCTCGACGCCTGGAATCCATTATGAGAGAACAGCCTGCTGTTTCGCCACTAGACACGCGTTCCTACCCCCTCTGATTCCCTGTTTGCGACAATTTATTCCCGCTGGTATCCCTGTTTCCGGTTTCGTCCGCGCAACGGTTTTTCTTTCATATAACGTCGAATGTTTCGCGCCATTTGGCACGCGTTTAGACACGCCAACTTTTATTGTGATTTTTTGTGTTTCTATTGCAACCTACCCCCTTAATTTTTGATCCCTAGGTTAACAAACATTAGACTATACAAATTTTTAACATAGTGCGACAGGACGTTGATATTTTAGTGTAAATCCCGTGAATTTCGTCAAACGATTTGTTAACAAGATGGCGGACGAGCAAGCTCCTTCGCCGGTATCCTCGAATGACGGATCTTCTTTCGAAGAACCGAGTTGAAAGAGACGCCGCGTAGCATACGACCCGCGTGTAGACCACCTGCTAAAACAGGTGACTGCTCTGACGGAGGCCTTGTTAGCGGGCGGCGCGGCCCCTGCATCAACAACGCCGCCAACGCCGGAACACGAATGCGCCCTTTATTCAGCCGCCGCCGAGCCTCAGAAGGGCGAAGAATACGCTGGAGTTCGGCAAGCTCAGCACGGTCGTGAAGGAGCCGCCAGTACCGAGAGCGGACCCGAAGCGAATCGAACAGATCTCGAAGTTGCAACACTTCGATTCCGAGAGTGGTCAGGCGTTCGCTATGCGGAAACGCAGAGAACCTACGTGGCGACTCCCACATTTGTGGAATTGTCGGTGAACGACGACTTGAGAAGGGTCGATAACGCGCCGAAACATACTGGCTTGCTGGAAAGATCGCTCGCCGCGCTTTCAAACGCCTTGCTCGCCCAGAGCCCTGAGAGACGGGATGCAATCGCTGGTGAATTGGGCATCCGAACCCGGCACGGATCTTCCGCTTCGGCTCTCTTCGAGCGGATTCAGTCGATGTTCACCAGCGATGCTCCGTACAATAAGATTTCGGACGACATCCTGCAGATTGTGTGCGGCAGACGGGCAGAGTGTATACTGAACCGGAGAAAGGCCATATTGGAGGGCTTCAAAGACCCTTTCGTGCGAGAAGGTGCGGCCAAAATCCCTCCAAGCTCGGGATACTTGTTCAATAGGGAAGAGCTATCGGCGTATATCCTAAAGAACGGGGGCCAGGAGAAGGTGATGGTCTCGCCCGCAACCCGAAACCTGGCCCAACCGTCAACATCTCAGCCCCAGCCGTCAACTTCTCGTCGAGCTCCGAACCAGGGATACCTCCAGTCCCGTAAGCCCTTTCTGCCGGAGCCGAGGAACAGGGAGCGAGGCCCAGGGAACCCGAACAGGAGACCTATCCGGAAGGCAGACCACGGCCGAAAACCTGCTGGTGACCGTAGCCGTAGAGGTAGAAGATGACGCGAGGCTGAACAACCAGTTCTGGGGAGGACGCTTGAGGAGGTTCCAAAGCAAGTGGAAGGAGTTCGGGGCACCACCTATAGTGCTGAGAATCCTCAAGGGCGCGAGAATCCCCTTTGTGGCCAAACCTCCGTTAGTCTTCCCCACCAGGCAGCTGTTGAGCAGCTTCAGCACGAAGGAGTCTCGAGACATGTCGAGTCACATTCAGGCCCTGAAGATGTCAGGCGTGCTGGAAAGAGCAGATCATTCTCCGAGCTTCATCTCAAATCTGTTTCTAACTCCGAAGTCGGACAACTCCCTAAGGCCGATATTCAACCTGAAGGCGTTGAATGCCTTTGTGGAGGCGAAACCCTTCAAGCTGTTCAACCACTTTCGGGTCCCAGACTTCCTCCAGCCCAAAGATTGGTTGGTGAAAATCGACCTAACCCAGGCATACTTTCACCTACCAATAGCGGAATCGCACCGAAAGTTCCTGAGACTGTACTACCAAGGGGAACTTCTCCAGATGACCTGCCTGCCCTTTGGCCTGTCATCAGCCCCGAGAATGTTCGCAACGCTGTCAAACTGGCTAGCGGGACTCTTGCGGAAGAGAGGAATAAGGACCGTAGTCTACCTGGACGACTTCCTTCTGGCCAATCAGTCAAGGGACCTGCTAGCGACCCAGGCAGTAGAGACGGTCAATCTGTTCCAGCATCTGGGTTGGTGCATCAACCGCGACAAGTGTGTCCTTATACCTACCCAAAAGCTGGAGTTTCTGGGCATAACTTGGGACACCGAAGCCAACCAGAAATCCCTCTCGGACCGCAAGTGCTCTGGCCTTCGCCAAGTACTGCGCCGCCCGATCGAGGCCGGCAGTTGCTCCCCCAAGCAGGTTCTAGGCCTCTTGGGGAGACTCAACTTCGCAAACTTCGCCACCCCTCGGGGTCGTTTGCATTGCCGAAGACTGCAGAGATTCAGCCGCCAGCTGCAGAGGCACGAGCCATCCAGACAAGTGGAGCTTCCTGCCGCGGTTCGGCAAGACCTAGAGTGGTGGTTGGAGGCCGTAGGGGAGTCCTGCCCAATACACTAAGCCCCCTTCTCCCACTTCCTGACTACAGACGCAGCGGACGCAGGTTGGGGCGGCCAGGTGGACGACAAGACGATATCAGGCCAGTGGTCCCCAGAGCAGATGCGGTGGCATTCCAACCAGAAAGAAGCCTTCGCTGTTTACGCAGTGATCAGGGATCACGCTTACCTGCTAAGAGGAACGAAGACCCTACTGCAGACAGACAACAAGACAGTAGTGGCTTACATCAACAAGGAGGGGGGGGACAAGATCATTGGGCCTTCTGAAGATAACTCGAGACCTCCTAGAGTTTATCGACCAGCAGGAAATATCTCTGACAGCGCAGTCATTCCAGGGAGATACAACGGGATTGCGGACCGACTCTCACGGGGGACACCACTCCCGGAATGGCACCTCCTGGAACCAGCGACAGAGGAAATATTCCGAATATGGGGACGTCCTCAGATCGACCTCTTCGCATCGGCCACCGCCCATGTGGTGCCAAACTACGTGTCGCTAGACTCAACCGATTGCTCGGCCTCCTATCTCAACGCATTCAGTCAGCATTGGGATTACTAGCGGGCCTGGGTATTTCCGCCGCCGAATCTCATCCCAAGAGTACTGGCGCACTTGAACCTGGCAAGAGGCACCATTCTACTAGTTGTGCCAAGATGGGAGAAGACATTCTGGAGGGCCGGTCTCAAACAACGAGCAAAGGGAGGGCCAATAAGCGTAAGAGATCTGAAGAGCGTCCTGATCGATACGTCGACAGGGTTTCCCCCACCGAGGGTGTAGGACCTCCAACTGGAAGTTTGGAGAATAGCAGTGGGTGGGAACAGGCTATAACGGATTGGAGCCAGGAGGAACAGCAGCTGTTCAGATCTGGCTGGAGAGGCTCAACGCTGAACACCTACAAGCCGGCCTGGGATAGGTGGCAGCGATGGTGTACCACGCATTCTGTCCAACCTCATAACCCTCCCCCTGCAACAGTGGCAAGATATCTGGCCAACCTGTTCATCCACGAAGGGCTAGCCCCTCGAACAATATTGGTCCACAAATCGGCAATCGTATCCTTCTGTGGCCCAGCGCTTGATGCAGATAAGATTAGCTCGAACTTCCTCGTCAGGCACGTCCTTAAAGCCATCTCGGTTTCTGGTGGATGCACTGAGAGACCCCCGATCTGGAACCCCCGAGTAGTGGTGGAGTGGCTACGTGAAAACTCGCCAAGGAAACAGCCTGTATGACGTGTCAAGGAGGACGGCCATACTACTCATCATGGCATCTGGGCGAAGAGTCCAAGATTTGACACTTCTCAGAGTCACCCCGGACCGATTGATCAACAAAGGAGACTCCATCACGCTATGGCCAGCCTTTGGAGCGAAGACTGACACGGCAAGACACAAACAATCGGGATGGAGGTTGAGCGCATCGGATGAAAGGAACATCAACCCCTTGTTTTGGATCCGAAAGCTGGTCTCACTCTCACAGCCGAGACGAAAGCCGGACATGAAAAACTATTTGTGACGACAGCAGGTGAAGTAAAGCCAGCTTCACGGACAATGATAGGTGGTTGGATCAAGTCAATCCTAAGAGAGGCTGGAGTGGAAGCAACGCCAGGAAGTGTTCGTTCTGCTGTGGCTTCGTTGAATTGGCTGGAAAACTACCCGATAGAGGAGATCTTGTCAAGGGGAAACTGGCAGAGTGAAATCACCTTCCGAAAATTCTACCAAAGAGAGATAGTAGATCACCCCAAGCAACAATGCCCCCAGAGCTCATTAGCGCCTC